>JAFMSR010000002.1:56245245-56255245 GCA_022818135.1 Saxidomus purpurata | reverse complement strand
TAATCATTCCTGTATTTCCATATGTGCCTTTTAAATTAAAAAATGAGGGTATCTAAAAGATGTACTCCTTCAATAGACTCTGTAAAACCAAATACTACGTGGTGAAAGGCCAAGTCAATCTGTTTTGGTTAAGCTAACTTTAAACAGTGTTTATAACCTTAATCATTTTTCAAGCACAACTTTTACATTTTTTCATTCCCAAAAAGATGATAGAGTGTTTCCCTTTTATTGTTACATATATTACACAGCCTGTTTGAAACTTTCATTAAATTAAGTCTATGTCTGTAAAGATAACGTTGTGGATAAATTTCTATTGACATTGCTTCGCGGCTAAGGAGGCTGTTTAACCAAACAATGGTCCAGCGAATATTTTTCTGCTCCGGAAATGTTTGCTCCCATTTAACCTCGCAGCATAATCTATACTTTATAATTCTTGTAAGATCATTTTTGTTTTTAATTCTTTCGGTTTAATTTTTTTTCCGATTTGTTCGAACAAATAAGACCATATGATATTTGAATTGCTATTCACTTGTACATTACCTGTTTTCTGAGTTAATATTAAATCATTAGGAATGCTTTGCATTAACCGAGACTATTCCGAAATCCAGTTACTTTTGCATTTAAACCTACGCATAAGTTCAGTTTCTGATATAAATATTTCTGTTTTTTTTTTTTAAATCCCATGTGTCCCTTATCAACTTAATGTCACTTAAGGTAAATGCTATCAGGAACAGAGGTCTTTTTAAACTAATATTTTTGTTTCCGAACAAATTCATCTCTAAAATTTGCTCTAGGATATTTGGATTAAAGCTTTGCAAAAACAATCTCCAGTTTTTGATCGCACGTTCCCTATAACTTGCCAGTCTTGAGTATCACATGATTAATTATTGTGTATATCAACTATACATTTAGAGCCAGTCTGAAATCATTTCTATCAAAATAGTTAATAGTCTCTTTTTTAATTATTAACCCTTCAAATCTATGCCAGCTTATTTTTAGCTATCTGCACACGAAACCTATCATATATTGCATTTAAGAAGACACTGTGTAGATACTTCCGCTACATGAATTTCAAAATGATCGAGTGATACACATTTAACATGGAAGAGAATTTAAAGAGTTGCTTTCCTAAGTAAGAGCAATTAGGCAATAACCTGTGTTAAGTATAGGGAGGCTAAATTCTCTACCAAATGATTTGTATCACTCGATCATTTTGAAATCCACGTAATGGAAGTATCTACGCAGTGTCCTCATTAATGCAAGACACGATAGCTGCCGTACATGGATAGCTAAAAATAAGCTGGCAGATATTGGGAGGGTTGATAATTAAATAAAGAAGGAAAAGGACAGGTGCTGCGTTAGAAGTTGACAATATATATTCAACAAGAAGAAAACTGATGTACAGATATAGATTTAGTTATAACTTTATTTTTTTTGGTAAGAATATCATTCGGAGATTAATACCTTTCTTGAAGCACTTATTACAACCAAGAAAGATGTGTAACCGACAAAATTAAAATATAATTCCTTAAATATTGCTTTTAAGTAGGTAAATCAAACTTGCCTTGACCCTTACCCCGCTATTAGTATAAAATTTTCTTATCTGCCTTTCAATTTAAACAGTACCGTTAGCTGTTCTAAGGAATGCTCACAGAAAATTATTCACAGCCTTATTCGCGAACAGTACCGATCATGATCAGACCGCGTAAATGTACAGGATGGTCATGATCTGCACTGGTTACATAGGCAGTCTTACATGCCACAAGTTTTGTTAGGGTTGAATAAAGTGAAATACTTTTGTAATGATATGACAAAAAAGAAATGCTTTTCACGTAGCGACATATATATGAAATAAAGGTATACATTGTTTTCAAGAGAACAGAACACAGTTCTATTATTATTCTATCTGTTAATTCATTATGTTTTATACATGATTAGGGACAGGTTAAGATATATAAATTGTCGTATTATTAAAAAACAGTTAAAGCAGTCCTTTTTCTGAATGCTGTTGAATGAATGTGTGCATATTATTATTCATTTACGAAAAGTTTTGTTGTTACAAGCATTCATAAAAGTTTGTTACAAAATAAGGTGTGTGCATGAATAAGTAGTGTAAAGACAACGTAAATTCATTTTCAATTAACTTTACATAGTATAACATATTCAAAGTTGTCACAATTTTTTATGATGTTTTTTTATCTCATTCGAGTATAAAGAATCTTTCTTTCTTTGTGTATCTTTCTTGATTTCTGAAAAATATTCAATTACATTTGTATATACGGTCAGTGGTATATTTTGGGTTGTACTGAATGCTGACAAATAAAAGTCTTCTAAACGAAAGAGTATCTTCAAGTCTGAAGCATGCCACAACTGAGATGCATATTGTATTTTTATTCATGTATTCCTTTGTACTAAAAGGCACTTACAATAGCAAATTTAAAAACTAGGTAGTTCTTTCCTTGACCGATCCTGAAATTAAAACTGATTGTAGTATTCTTGTGAGGAAGTGATGTAAAATAAGTTCAGAGACTGTCTTATTTACTTTTGTTTCCTATTTTGTTTCCTGATCTTAAATGCAATTTCTTTAGACACAGTTCACACCTTGTAACACAGTGACAATCACATTTCTCCCTCGTACAGCCTTAATAGGTAAAAAATGTAGATAAAATCACACGTGCGTAAAATCTACAGGAAATAGATAAAATGAGGGTGGTCGAGTGGTTAACGCTCTGGACTACCAATCCGGAGGTCCCCGGTTCAAAGACGCTAGAGATGAACTGTTTAGAACCCAAGAGGTAGTCTCATGTGTATCGGTGCTATTCACCGGGCACGTAGGAAGGAACCAATGGGTATATTCGTAAAAGAGCTAGGGTCTGATACCCGGATTATCGTTCATCTGTCTCTCTTCAACTTGCGCCTGGCAGGAGTTTCGGTAAATTCACACAAGGAGAGGTCCAAGGGTGGTCTGCCAGGTCTCATTAACTATGAAAGACAAAATGAAAGAGATAAACGCGAGTATGCAGCATTGGTCTCCTACGTAGAAGCATGAACAGTACAGTATTTGTTTATAAACGGCAAGTTTCGACATCCTCTGATTCCGATCTGTTCTGATTTTTTCATTTGTTAACCAATGTTTACTGCATTTAAAAACTTTACACCATTTAAACCTCTTTATAACAGTCACTTTCTTTCGATAACTGTCGGACGTTTGTCATCATATCTAGACGGTACATGTATGAGAAATGCAGAAGTAACGAGCAAACGATCGTTGTTAAACCACGTACGTTGAGTAAGACGTTTCGTCTATACTGTATTACGGAGCAGAATAATAAATAAAATGTTTACTTAATTCAAAAAACTGTGAAGATTAAGCGAAATGTCATCCGTCCAGAAAATTTGCAAATGTCATCATTTACAAAATCTCTGGGTCCAAGTGAAAGTAAATTATCGTCAGTGCGAACATTGTAATAGTAAAAAGAAATCACACCATTTGTGTCGAGTGTGATCTACTCTGAAAAGTATTTCTTTGTATAAAGAAAGTGTCACAATTTGAAAGTAAGCGTCGTGGACTGTAATTGTAGAAGACTGAAAAAACGATAACATTATAAATTGTGTATACGAACCTTCGCTTATAATTCTGATATGAATATGACGATATCATATGTAACACTTCTGTCACACTTTACCTTCGTTTACATAGTAATAATAATGATACTGATAATAATCTCTTTATTTTCAGAATGTAATTCATTAAGACATAACAAATATGAAGTGTAGTAAATTAATAGGTGGTAAATCTTATATACAATAAGGCCTTCTTAAAGAATTTTAAAACAAATTCAAACAAGTATAAACAACACAATATGAATAAGGCTATCGTAATAAATTATGCATACGTATTACATTAAGATATAGAAACAATGACAGACATAAAAGTATATATCTTACTTACAATATAAAGTAGGTTGCAAAAAAGTATTTACAATTTCTCAGTCTTAAGCGGAAATGCTTTGAAGCTATATTTGAACGCACCGACATTTGATAAAAGTCTTGTATCAACGGGTATTTGGTTCCAAATTTCCATACTAGAGTACTAAATGTCTTCTTGAGATAATTTGTGTTAGGTGTTTTGTGTGTGATATCCTCCCTTGAATTTGACCGCAATTCATAGGCTGTACATTTTGAGAATATGATGAGATCTTTGATATATGAAGGTGTCAAATTATGAAGAGCTTTATAACTAACACATGTATGCCAGTAAAATTTTTGCATCTGCTGGGAAATGAAAGCCATTTAAGGTTATTGAACATCTCAGACGATCGTGTAAATTTGTTGACATTTAGTCTAACTCCGGCTGATCGTTTTTGCAATTTGGTAATTCTATTTACATCGGTCATGTTAGCTGTGTGCCATGTTAAACACCCGTAATCAAATGTAGATGCAATATAGGCGTTATAAAAAAGCTGTTTCATCTCATGGGTAAGGAAATGCTGAATTCTTTTTAAAAGAAATAATTTTGAAACCAGTTTCGTGCAAGTTTTATCTATGTGTGTTTTTCATGTTAAATAAACTTTTATCAAATTATGAATTCCTAATAGTTTTTGTGAATCAACCTGAATTATACTAGTATTTTCAACATACAGTTTCAGATCATTCATGCCAGCTAGCTTTTGTCTAGAACCTATTGTCATACATGTAGTTTTGATTTTTTTTACCATTTCATATTATCTATGCCATCCTTACGTTTTAAATCAATAGTATATAAAATGATCAGTGAGAATGTGAAGGTACTTTTTTGAATAAAAAAGGAAGGTGTAAAACCCACTTATTCTTTCTGAAATGTTCATCGTTATCAAGGAGAAAACTTGTCTGACCGAAGCAAAAACGATCAATTAATGGCTCTTATTTTTATTCTTAAAAGGATAACTTCTTAAGCTTAAATGTCCTTTCTTTGTGCGATGTTTAAAAACTGCGTCTAATCGATTATTGGAAGAGATTGAAAGTCCAATAAAGCTTGTAAAGTATCTTTCCGAAATGTCGATATTTCCCACACAACAGGTTAGAACTTTTCTCAGATCTTGCATAAATTTGCTGTCTATATGCAGCGCGGTAACCGCTTTCTATGATTAGGAACCGCCACGGCGGGAAAGCGAAACAAACTTATCTCGTCAGTTAAACTGTCCACATCGCACGATAGCCTATTACTCTCGCACGGTACGGCGACTTCAACCAATATTAATTGTTACCACTAAGCGCGCCCACTTTATATAATGTACTTTGTATACATATATACAGCGCCCGTCAAGCTGGTGAATAACGGGCAGTTGTCCAGGTAGAACGGACATTCTTAATTTGTAATTTTAGTCACGCGACCGCGAACTAAGATCAATGATAAACGGACTGAATTGATCCGTTTCCATGAAAGCATCGTACACCTGTGCAAACGGCTTCGCAGTTTAACTGCGTTCCGGGTGTTTAAAAGCTGACGGCGGCCTTGCAGCATGAACAACAGTATGTAGAGGAGAATGGTAGTCATTTTTTAGCGAATTGCGTTGTTGGCCCCATACTCGACGTAGACCCTGTACAAAACTGACGCTAAGAACGCTACTCTCGATGTCGTCGTACAAGTACTGATAAGTGTGATATACAGCTAGATGGAATCGTGAACATGCTTTATCCGTTTTTGTACTAATTTACGCATATACCGCGTTTTCCCCCTAGTTGATTTCACCGACCTATACACTGTACCTGTCACTGTTAATGTTGCATTTGTATTACGATATATACATATCCGGCGTACTCACCAGTAATTAGAGTTGCCGGAGCTATGAAGTTGAACAGTGAATCGTTCTCGTAATTCTCTCGTTTTATACTGGCTGATTTCCGTTGCGTTCATTTTACCAAAGACATAGAATACAGAGATAAGCAGCTTCAGCTTTTTACCTCGATACCACGAGTGACGTTGGAAATTTGCAAACATTTGCCAATTTTGTAGCAGATGCAATTTTATACAGTTACTTGTTTTATATAAAATACACAACTCATACATTTTCCTGCAGTTTAAGGTTTAAACTACAGCTAACTGATTTTTCAAACTTCAATTTTGCTTTTAACTTTCAAAAAAGCCATTTTGAAAAGACTCAATTTCAGTGAAACATGAAAATGTTTTATTTGCATCTAAAGTTTAATGTCTAAGCTTTCAAGGAATGTAATATCTATGTATGATAAATGCTACAAAACGATAACGTACTGCCATTGTGAATTGTTATGCACTAATTGTAAGGGACACTCTCCGTCTGTTTCTTTTGAATACACCCGCGAGCGCGTACTCGTCTTCCGCGCATTGATTAACAGAAAAATGGTTTTCGGATTTCACCAGAACGTGGGGGCATCTTCCAGTCCTTGACCAATGTTTTCATTGAAGATCGTCTCGACAGAGGACTTTCAATGCGTACATGCCGACGATGCCGTTGTCTGCGTGAATTAATTTCGTAAACTGTATACTCGGATTCTCTCGATTTATACAGCGCCCGTCGAGCTGGAAAATAACAGGCAGTTGTCCAGGCAAAACGTTCGTTCTGAACTTGTAATTTGAGTCACGCGACTGCGATAAACGAACTGAATCGATCCGTTTCCTCGACAACATCATCGTACACCTGTGCGAACTGCTTCGCTGTTTCGCTGCGTTCCGGGTGTTGAAAAGCTGCAGGCGGCCTTGCAGCACGAACAACAGTATGTAATGCAGAATGGTAGTCATTGTCTTAGCGAATTGCGTTGTTGGCCCCATACTCGACGTAGACCTTGCTACTCTCAATGCCGTCGTACAAATCCTTTTAAGTGTCACATACAGCTAGATGGTATCGTGAACATGATATTTGCGTTTTTGTACTAATTTACGCATTAAACCGCGCTTTCTCCCGAGTTGATATCACCGACCTATACATTTATATTACGATATATGCATATCCGGCGTAATCGCCAGTTATAGAATTGCCGCAGCTATGGTATTGACGAGTGAATCGTTCTCGTAATTCTCTCGTTTTATACTGGCTGATTTCCGTTGCGTTCATTTTACCAAAGACATAGAATACAGAGTTAAGCAGCTTCAGCTTTTTACCTCGAAATATCACGAGTGACATTGGAAATTTGCAAAACATGATTGCCAATTTTGTAACAGATTAAATTCTAAAGTTATTTGTTTTAGATACTTTATATACACAACCCATACATTTTCCGGATGTTTAATGTTTGAACTACAGCTTATAAATTTTTCAAACTTAAATTTTGCATTTAACTCTCAAAAAGACCATTTTGAAAAGACCCACTTTCAGAGATTTGTCAATAGATATCAATTGTAACAAAAATATTCCAGACAGGTACTTCCAATAATGCATTCAACATTAAAAATATTCTTATTTGCAGTTAAAGCTTAATGTTTAAGCTTTTAAGGATGTAATGTCTATATAAATGATAAATGTCCAGATAAACACTCGCGCGTTTCCCGCGCTGTCCAGCTAAGTATAGGGCTAACCAGTATATCTGTTTATTTTTTTCTAGCAAAACGTCAGGGTCTTATGAAATCATAAGTTAATCCTTTATAATTCGTTGATGCTGATTAGCAATGGCTTTACTAATAATTGTTTATACTTGTAATTATTTCGTAGTGATAAAAGACACTGATGATGCGATGCATCCTCTCATACACTCATTAGTAATAATAATAATTGTTTATACTTGTAATTAATTAGTAGTGATAAGAGTTGTCTTTTGTCACATGACTACCTTTTCGAGAGTCAAATCAATACACTGGTGATGCAATACACACTTAATCTCACTTGATTACGTAACATACTTAATTAGATTACGTAATTCACATCCTGCTTCCTACTCATTTACTCCTCATTTACCCGGCCACGCGTATTCTCTCCATTTCATACTACTCTTACATCATGTCTTTTGGAAAAGGCGGAACTGTCATCAAACATTCTATATCACCTTATGTTCGCTATGCAACACGTAAAATAAGAAAGATGAGTCTGGAAACATATTTCGTTGAAAGCAACTCACGTGAAGATCAAGGATAGGCACTCAGCATATGATAAACATTTAACCGCATAAAAAACACTATAGCTATTTACTTAACTTAGTGATTGAACTATGGCTTAATACGTCTTCGGTAGTCAGGCTAGAACAGGGACGTAGAGATTGTTTGTTTACATGATCAAAATTTTGAATTCTGAAATGTGTTTTACTTTGATCATAATTTTAATGAAAAACTTCTATACTAGTATATGTCTGGGACCAATTACTTCGTTTAAATGTAAAGGAACTATAGCGTAGATCGGAAACAGGCAAGTTAGCTGTACTTCATTTTCCCCAATATATTTGTACAGATCTACCAAATCCAAATTAACTGTTGAAAAATATTCTTAATTTATGTCCCAGCCACTTACGTCTTTTCGTTGCTTTTTTCGTGTATCATGATGCACACATTTACTCTGATCTGAATCAATTATGCTGTTTACATACATCACTATTAATGCAAAAGCTACAAATAATACAAGCACGTCGAGGGATGGTTATTTGTGTCCCCATTCCAGCCGCTGATTGTAACTGTAGAGATAATTGCAATTTCGTCTTCCTTTCTGAGACTACAGTTTTGCTACAAGAATTGCTTTAACAGTCATGGCACGTTTTGATAACAGTTATAAAGAATATCTTTAATTCAGAGAGGAAATATCTATGAGAGCAATAAGACATAAACAAAAATTGGTTTGAAAATGTAGTTTGATGTATTTTTCATGTACGTGAAGTTGGCAGTAGCAGTAGCTGGCAGTAGCAGTAGCAAAAACGTGAAGTTGGCAGTAGCAGTAACTGGCAGCAGTAGCAGTAGCAAAAACGTGAAGTTGGCAGTAGCAGTAGCAAAACGTGAAGTTGGCAGTAGCAGTAGTTAGCAGTAGCAGTAGCAAAAACGTGAAGTTGGCAGTAGCAGTAGCTGGCAGTAGCAGTAGCAAAAGCGTGAAGTTGGCAGTAGCAGTAGTTGGCAGTAGCAGTAGCAAAACGTGAAGTTGGCAGTAGCATAAATGATGAAATTCCATCCACTGGGCGGCGGATGCTTTGTCTATCAGCCATTTTTCAGTTATCATTACATTTTCAAATTTTATTGGAGTTTCTATTATTGTAATTATAGGAAGATGATCACTGTTGAAGCAGTTGTCGACTACAAGGAACGTTGCTCTAGGGTGGAGACCTGCGGAGACTATGGACAGATCCAGCGTTGTGTATGATTCTGTTCTCATACCCCGAATATTCCATGGAATGATGCTGAGGCAGGGCCTGATGGACTCAGTAATTACCTCAGCTGTTGTGTTATCCATTAATGGTTTATTCGGAGTTGTTTTGTGTTATTGAATTTAGCCTATGTTCTACATAAATTTAGTGGGCAATGCACAGTCATGTGCCCATAAGGTCCTGGATATAAGATGTGTGGGTGTCGGTGATGTGAATTTGTTATTGTCCTTAAAGCTTGTACAGAGTTATATCCCCCCGGATACCTATAGTATTTGGGTCCGGTTTGCCTTTAATTTGCCTATGGCGAGGGGGTAGGGGGTTAGCACACCTTTCTTTCTTTCTTTCTTTCTTTCTTTCTTTCTTTACTTGTAAAATTTGCTTAATGCTGGGTATTTGCGGGGGTTGGGTTATTTTTGGGTCTGAGAAGTTGTCTTTATTTTGGGGTTTTGCTGGGGTGGGGGTGACAGTAGGTGTGGGTTTTTTGTTTTGATGGGAGTGCTTTAAATTGGCACATTTAATTTCATAGTCTTGCATTAGTTTGGCGTTATTATCGTTGATTTTAGACACATATTTTCGGTAGATAGGGCAATTTTTGCTTGATCCCCAGTGATTGCCTAAACAATTATTGCACTTGAGAGATTGTGCTTGACATTCTGTTAGTTCGTGGTTTCCTGAACATTTTGGGCATTTGTTTTTGTTTCTACATTGT